>CAUYNN010028317.1:0-11165 GCA_963574175.1 Chiropotes sagulatus | reverse complement strand
GACCTGGAACAAGTAAACTTAACAAATATTTACAGAACTCTCCACCCTAAATCCACAAAACATACATTTTTCTCAGTATCACATTACACCTATTTTAAAAGTGACCACATAATTGGAAGTAAATCACTCCTCAGCAATTGCAGAGCATTTCACAGGTTTAAATAAAATATTGGTTGACTGCTTGTTTGTTATTTTCATCTCTTATTCCTTCCTGTATCCATTGTTAAGCACAATTATTGGCATAAAAGAGGTTTTTAATACCCATTTTTAGATTGCATTCTAGCCTGGGCAATAGAACAAGAATCCCATTCTCTCTCCCTCTTTCTCTTCCTCTTTCTTTCTTACATTTTTTTTTCTTTCTTTCACTCTTTCTTTCTTTCTTCTTTTCTCTCTCTTTCTTTCTTTCAAAAACAAAAAGAGGATTCTGCTGTTGGCACTTAAGGATTAAAAACAAGCACATTAGGGTTGTGAGGGAATGAGCCTGCAGCATCCCCTGTTAAAATAGAATATCTAAGACAAGACATAGGTTTCTTTTGTTTTCTTTATCCCTACTGCCTTCTCCAACTCCCAGTGTCTGCAGGAGGATATCCTCAAGTCCTCTGAAATTCTCCATGGGCTTCAAAAAAGTTGAGGGTAGACAAGAGGAGGCTGCCTTGGATTAGAAACATGATGTGACTGGCTGCCTGAGAGTCCTAAAGTTCTTATAAAGGAATTGTTGTTCTTATACTTTGGGCTCATATGCTCTTTTCAATCAAGGATCAAAGCAAACTCAGAGTTTTCTCTCATTAATCTCCTCATCCTAGTGGGTGGAAGCAAACCAGTAGCTGTTGTGTCCCATTCTTACAGGGTGAAGCTGGTGTAGCTTGTTTAAATACCTTCCCCTCAGTCATATGTGGAACAGGGATAGGACCCAGGCATTCTAGCAGTGGCCATGCCAAGTGTCACCTGCACTCCCTGCCCTGTGTCCCCAGCACTGTTTCAGGAAGGAGGAAATGTCTCATTAGGCAAACAGACTCAGCCACATTGTCTCTAATGAGGCAGGGAAGAGAGAACTATAAAGGTTACTCACACTCCTTTGCAAATGCCGATTTAAATTTTTTGCTTCAAATGTTAGAATGTTAGGCTTCTGTGTGACTTTTCATCTAAAGCCTTCCACCAGAGAGCTTGGATTGTCAGTAAATGTAAACCAAGGCACCCTCTGCCTTCATTTCTCTTGGGTACCAAAGTGAGATTTCCTGGGGGTGGAAATGCAAATGTGGGAGATAGAAACTCTCTCTGTTGAAAATTAGGCACAGTCAGTGTATCCAAAAGTTTTTCAGAAAATACAATTCTAATTACATAACAAGAGATTATTTTGACCTGGTGTGGTGAATCACACCTGTAATCCTAGCACTTTGGGAAGCCTAGGTGGGTGAATTGCCTGAGGTCAGAAGTTTGAGACCAGCCTAACCAATATGGTGAAACCCTGTCTCTACCAAAAAATACAAAAATTAGCCTGGTGTGATGGCGGGTGTTTGTAATTCCAGCTACTTGGGAGGCTGAGACAGGAGAATCTCTTGAGTCTGGGAGATGGAGATTGCAGTGAGCTGAGATCATGCCACTGCACTTCAGCCTGGGTGACAGAGCAAGACTTTGTTTCAATAAAAAATTAGTAAATAAGTAAAATGGATTATCTTAATTATTATATGAACATGAAACTGTTAGAACAATAAGATCATCATAGCATAACATGTTATTATAAGGCAGTAGAACAGGCCCTATAGTCTGACTGCCTTGTTTAGCATAGGCTCCATCACTCACTAGCATTGAGACCTTGGGAAAGTTGCTTAAGCCTTTCTGTCTCAATGTTCTCATTTAAAAAATGAGTATAATAATAATGTCTGTCTTGTGAGCTTGCAATGAAAATTTAAAAAGGTGATATGCATAAGGTGATTTGAAACATTCCTAACATAGCACTTAGCTAATATGCTTACTATGGTAATCTGATTATCAGGACAAGAATAAGATAATAATTATTTATTGTTGGTTAATTTTTTTCTTGTTTTGTATAGGGAAGACTTTGAGAAGTTTAGAAATTAGAAACAGGAATTTCAAATCAGCTCAATTTTGTCTTCCTGTCCAAGGAAAATCTTAGCAGCTTGTTTATGTATCAGGTAGAAAACCCACTTTTCTTTGCAGAATGCCCTTGGCACTTTTGACCCATCCGTGGAAACTAGTCTTTACTTAAAAAGCATTTATCATAGGCCAGGCATGGTGGCTCATGCTTGTAATCCCAGCACTTTGGGATCATGAGGTCAGGAGTTTGAGACCAGCCTGGCCAACACAGTAAAACTTTGTCTCTACTAAAAGTACAAAAATTTGCTGGGCATGGTGGTGGGTGCCTGTAATCCCAGTTACTCAGGAGACTGAGGCAGGAGAATAGCTTGAATCTGGGAGGCAGAGGTTGCAGTGACCCAAGGTCATGCCACTGTACTCTAGCCTGGGTGACAGAGCTAGACTCCATCTCAAAAAAAAAAGGTATTTACCTATACATAATGCCCAGGAGCAGCTCCTATTCTGATACCTGTTAATATATCTCTGGAGGTGGGCTAAACTTTTCAAAAATTTATGATTCCTGCATTCTAAATATTTTATCCCTACCCTTGATAAGCTGTTTTAAAAAAGATATAAAGTGCCAGAGAGAGAGGTCTGTGGAGATATGAGGCAAACTGAGTAAATACATGTTTGACATTATTACCTGGTTAACATTAGAAACTCTGTTGTCGCCCTTTACATTAATAGACTAAAAAAGAAATATTGCGTAATTATTTCAGCAAGTGCCAAAAAAGCATTTGATAAATTTTTACACTTATTCCTGTGTTCCCACTATATATAGCTACTGGAAGTAAAGAACTAAATTTTTAAAAACCTAAAAAGTAGAAAGTAACTGTCATTATTTGCAAACTAAGTTAGCATTTCATTAAAAGGCTTAAGAGAATCTTGACAATATTCAGCAATGTGGCCAGATACAGATTTGTATACAGAAATAAGTAGCTTTTATATATTCTCACAAAAAGAATATAAATTTAATTTAAAAGAAGCCTATTCACAATATAGTAAAGACTATACAATAGTAATAAACTTGTGAAGAAGTATATAATACCATGTGAGAAAAACTATAAAATTGATTATAAAGTTGTAAATAAATGAAAAGAGTCATTGGTTCCTAGATAGGAACATTTGATTTTGTAAAGATACTAATTTTCTTTATATTAATCTATAGATTCAAAATAATCCAAATTAAAATCTTACCAGAATTTTTTGTAGAACTTTAGAAGCTGATTTTAAAATTATATGCAAAACAAAATGTCTAAGAATCACCAAGAAAAAGAGCAACGATGTGATAGATGATTAAACCACAGTAATTTCATCAGTGAGGTACTGGTGAAAAAAAATAAACACAGTGAAACAGAGAGTCCAGAAATGAATTCATGTTTCTTTGATAATTTAGTTACATAAAACTTGGCACTTTAAATTGGTGGAGAAAGAATACACTATTTAATAATTGACCAATTGAAAAGAAAAGATATTTAGAAAACTCCTCCTACAGTTGACACACAAAACAATTCCATTTCTATGAAGACCTAATGGTAACAGAAAGTATTAGACAGAAATATAAGAAAAGTATTACCTCAAGGGAAGGAATATATTAAGTATAACATAAAAGCCATATAAAATTGACATATTTGATCATTTAAGTGTTGCAAAGTTTACTATGGCCAGGGAAGGACTTTTTCCAGGAATGCATCATTAGTTTGATACCAGGAATAATATCAAATAATTTACCAGAGATACAAAATAAGGGAGAAAACTCCCACATAAACATATCAGGAGATGCTGAAAAAGTGTGACATAAAAGTCTAAACTTTCCTAATAATAATTCTAAATAAAATTAGAAGAAATTGTTAATTTGATAAAGACTTTTTTTCCAGAAGTAATGTTTAAATAGTGAAGCACTGAAGCCATTTTCTTTTAAATCTTTTAGACTTTTACAAAACAGAAATGCACGTATTATCATTATTTTTTGACATTGTTTTTGAAGTTCTAGAGAGTGCAACAGATAAGAAATTAAGTATTTTATATACATATGGAGGAAAAAAAGGTAATTTTTTTTATCTTCTGATACATAATTCTATAGTTGGAAAACCCAATATGCCCCAATAAAATCAACTGGTGTTAAGAAGAGCCTTTGAGTGTGGTAGATCTAGAGCAAATATAGAAAAAAGTAGTTGTGTTTCTCTGAACTTGGAATTATCTGCTGAAAATAGAAATGGGGTAAAATATTTCATTATTAAATCCTACTTGCTAATTATAGTAAAAGGACTATTACAGAACCTAACCGAACAGAGAAAAAACTATAAAATCTTATTGAGGAACTTTAAAAATATCTGAACAAATATAAAGGCAGTAGCCACAATTTTTCCAGAAAAAGTTTAATGTACTAAGCTGCTAAAGGTTTGTAAAAATAAATAAATAATAAAATTAAAGGTTTAAAATAATATGTAAATGCAATGAAAAAACAACTGTAATCGCAATGGGGTTTTTGAGGAAATCAGGCATTCTGGGTTGGGGGTAAAATTAATAAAATGTCCTTAAAGTCAAATATGCGTAATAAATGCCTGTATTTTCAGGCATTTATTACTTTCTTGGGTATTTTCCCAAGAAAGATATAAAAAAGACCAATGAAGGGATTTTTGCCTTACGAGATAGAAAGCATATGATAAAGTAATATCATAGAAGCAGTGTGGTACTGGCACAATAATTGACAAATAGATTAGTGCAACAGAGAAAGTCCAGTAATAGCCCTCCAAACATATTGTAATTTGAATGTGATAAAGGTGGTATTGCAAGTGAAAAAAACATGTTAATAATTGGTGCTGGAACCAATATTTTTACACTCTCTTGAGGCACAAAACAGGCCAGCCATTGGGGAGGAATGGAGGAGACTTCTGAGCTCATGGGGCTTTTTTTTTTTTTTTTTTTTTTTGAGTCAGAGTCTCACTCTCTCACCCAGGCTGGAGTTCAATGGCTCAATTCCACTCACTGCAACCTCTGCCTCCCGGGTTCAAGCAATTCTCCTGTCTCAGCCTCCCAAGTAGATGGGATTACAGGCACCTGCCACAACACCTGGCTGATTTTTGTATTTTTAGTAGAAATGGGGCTTCACTATATTGGCCAGGCTGGTCTCTTGGCCTGACTGATCTCAAACTCTGGACCTTGTGATCCACCGCCTCTGCCTCCCAAAATTCTGGGATTACAAGCGCGAGCCACTGCGCCCACCCTCACGAGTCATTTTGTAAGGCATAAAGCGGAATTGGTGCTTATCTCCATAGTGTCTTGCACAGGTGTTTCCATGGCGATGGCTGTGTAGGATGGCACAGTGCAGGTGGTGGTTCAGGTGCAGCCCCTCCACCCTCAGAGTTGGAAGTCAAAAGGGGCCTGTGGTTCAGGTGGTGAATAAGCAGGTGCTAATGTTCAACACTGAGGAGACCCATGGAGGTTTCCCTAGCCTGAAATTGAGCAGCGTTTATGATGGCTCCAAGAAAGAAAAAGATCTGCCATTGTCTTTGTCTGGGTTTTTGAGAAGATGGACACATAACACAATGTGTTCCAGCACACAACACACAGCATCATGAACTGCTTCATTTAGGGCTACAATTGCTGAGATGAGAACCTAAGTCCCACTTGGTAACAGCTTTCCCTCCCTGCCTCCTCTTAAGGGCAGGTTTTCATGTGTCTTCTGGCCTCCCACATGTGGGCATGATTTATTAAGGATAGCTCTGGTCTCTTCAACCTCTGTGTGTCCCATTTATTCATTTTGCTACATGTGAGGGATGCTACTGGGCCTGGGAATACAATAGCAAATTAGACCAATATGGTTTCTGTTCTCTTGGTGCTCACAGCCCAGAGGGGAAGAGACACTAATCACAGAATCACACCCACAAGTTTGCAGTTACAAATCAAGGTAAATTATAAGAGAAAAAAACAGTTGTGAACCTTTGACAGACGAATCTGTCTAGCCTAGGGAAAGAAGGGATAGCCCACATCTATAATGGAGATCTAGTTGTCCCGGATTTTATCAGCCTATAGGAGAGGCAGAACAGACACACAGAGAATGCCAACACTGCAGTGAGAACATGGGGGGGTGTGAGTGGTGGAAGCAGTGGACTAAAGTACATAAAAGGAAAATGAGAGGGGCCTAAGGAGAGAAGAGCTGAGCTGGGTGGCAATGCACTGGGGCCTCCTCCCTGCTCTGTCCTCTGTAGTGTTTGCCTATGGGGCCACTGGGGCTGAGAAGACACCCACCATGCTGAGAAGGGAGGCTTCCAGCATCATGGACCTGACCACTATGGAACTCTACAAGCACCTTGAGGTTCACCAGGAGGAGAAGCACTTTGAGGTGCTCATTACCTACCAGGAGCTCAGGCAGTCCCCTGCTCTGCATTTCATTCTTACAACCACCTGAGGAGGAGTGCAAGTTGGTAGAAGGCAGAATGCTAGAAAACATAGTTGGGGCCCAATGAGATCTCATGGCATAGATACAGCTCAGTGAGATGCTGCTTAAGAATGACCCACCACCACCACTTCACCCTGCTCCTGTCATTTAACATGGTCCTGTAAAGTGTCACTTATGCAAGGGGTCTCAGATATGACCCGGCCTCATGCTTCCCCCTCCAGCCTCTAGGAAGAGAGGTTTCCTGATGGGTTCCTCTCCCTCAGGTCTCTTCCATTCCCTTCAGGTGTACAATGAGCAGATCCAGGACCTCCTGGAGCCCAAGGGGCTCCTTGCCATCTGTGAGGACCTGGACAAAGGGGTAGTGGTACAAGGACTTATTTTATGCCAGGAGTGGGATGGAGCTCAGGTGGGACGAGCAGCCACATTGGTCCTCCAGGATTTCTTCACAAAACTATTTGGAGATGCCCTCAGTCCTGTGATGCTGATGGCACTGGTGGCAGCAAGGGGGGTTGACATTCATTCCAAAGAGTAGCCTTTTCCATCAGGGGAAAACTCCTGGTGGGAGAGCCCACAGCCCCACTCCTGGGTTTCTTCTTTGTAGCCAACCTAAGCAGAGCAGCTACTGGAGATGCTGCCCAGGGGAACCAATAACTGCATGCAGCACCCCACTGACACCAATGCAACTCCCTCCCACTCCCATACCATCTTTCAGGTGAGAGAAATCATGAATCTGAGCCTGAAGTGGCTGCTCCTAATGCCCAGCTTCCTCACAATCCCTGCCAACTGCTCCCAGATCTTTGAGAAGCAGTAGTACTGAGCTCCAGGACTAACCCAGGCTGTTCAGGTGGCCAAGATAAGCCTGATTGACCTCACTGATGCTAAGCTGGCATCTCATACCCAGGAGAAGAGGGAGCAGCTACATGAGGATGCCAACAACAATTGCTCTCTGCTGGTGCTCATCAACATCCTCAATGCCCTGGCCAGTGCAAAGGTTAAGCAGCACAGACCATCATCCATCCCAGGATAGCGACTGAGTGTCTAAACCCTAGGCAAAAGGTTTTCAGGCCCCACCTGGGTCACTCTGGTCGGCCACCTCACCCCATGCCTGCTCACTGCACTGCAGGGCCATAAGACTCATGTTCCCTACAAGAACAGCAAACTGGCCTGCCTGCTCAGACTCCCTCAGGGGTAACTGCCACATAGTGATGATCACTGCCATCAGCCCCTCCAGTCTGGCCTACAAGAACACATACAACACCCTTAAGTATGCTGACTGGGCCAAGGAGATCAGGTTCCCAAGTGTGTGCCACCAAGGGCCAGCTTGGGTGTGGTGGGAGCCCTCATTCTGGAGGCAAGAAGGAACAGAGCCCAGACAGCTCCCTCATATTCCTGGACCAAGCATTTCTCAAGGCAAAAGATAGAAGCTCCTCTGTCTCTATGGAGATTCTTTGTAATAGAAGTAACAGAATCCCCATGCTTGGATAGGAAGTTGCCAGATGGGAGAGGTAAAATGCTCTTCAAAACAAAGGGAGATAGCAGGAGGGGTCATCTTTTATTGACCAGTGGTCTAGTTCAAGCTTGTTTTTAGCAACAGAGCATGTTTTCAGCAAAATATGAACGCCAGTATATGGTTTCTGCTGCATCTGCTTGGCCTTTCCCTCTCTTCCTCCCCCAGGGAGCCCTGGCTCTCATGGAGTCACTGCAGAGCAGTAGCCTTAGCCTGGAAAGAACATCTTAGGCATAGAGTCAGCGGTCTTAGGCCCAAAGGATACCTTGTACTTTTTCTCTGGCCTCAGGCACAGTACTGACCTTCTCTGGTCAGTACTGACCTTTTCCTCGTTGTGACACGAGTGAGATACCTAGTGCAGTGTCTGGCCATCAGAGGTGAGTGATAAGGACTGCTTTGAATAAACAAATGAATATCTTTCCTGTCCCCTAAATCTCAGCTAAATTAAAGAATAATTTAATCAGCCAGAGCTGTCACATCAGTTGGTATACCACTATCTGCCAAAAAATCCAGGCTGGATGAGGCACCTGCCTGGGGAGCAGACTTGAGGACAAAGAAGAAGAAGCAGAAGCTTGGGGGTGCCACTGGGCCTCTGTGCCCACCCCTCACCTCCTGGGCTTAGCTGGGGTTCTGAGTGGGTGGGCTTCTTCTGTTCCAGGTGGCTGTTGTGAGAAAGAAGCTTCAAGTGTATGAGGAAGCAGCCTGGCCCCTACAACAGAACCTTCTATAATCCCCTTAGTCAGGGTCACCACAAAACAGTGAGTTTCACTGCCCACTCTGCCCCTACAATGCAGTTTGGCCAGGACAGGGAACCAGCTCCCCTCATCCAGATTATGGAGGTCAAGGACTCCTTGCTTCTGTTCCAATACCTTGGGTTAGGGGTTCACACCCTCCAGCATCTGATTGTCACTTAGAATGCTCTGTGCCAAATGAGTAAATGGCACTTAAGCCCATATGAACAGGACATACTATGCAAGAGACAGTGAACTTAGGTGTTGTGTGTCATTGTTTCTCAAACCAGAAATCCATTTTCCCACCCTCAGCTACTGCCCTTTTGTCACCCAAGCATCCATCCCTTACAGACTCTATACTACCTGGATGCCACAGAGATTTCACCCACACCCTGCTCTCCCACCTGCCCCACACCCTGCTTCTCACATCTTTCTTTTCTTCTTAGATTTTCTATCTCCCTTTCCCACTGTACCCTCTCACCTACCTCTGCACCCCAGAGCTCCCTGCAGGACCTTGAGCCCTTTAAGAGGAGAGCCTGGGGACAGCATCCCAGGTGAAGAGGGTTATGGAACAGTCACACACAAGAGGGATGGAGCCTGCTATCTAGGCCTGTGCATCTTTTTAAATACTCAGTTTTCTCAATAGTCTTATCTTCCTTATATCGTTTGGTTCAGGTATAAGTAAAATTAGTTGCCACTATGTCCATTTTAATTTTAATTCTGCCTTTTTTCAAAAAGACCAAAGGCAGTGTTATGAAAAGAGTTTGTTTTCTAAGCAATCAGTGGCTGAGGGCAATGGAGGGGGTCTAGAGATGTCCAGGCAGGTAGATACTTAATAATTACTTATAATATATAATTCACACTTAATAATTGTTTATATTCTTTTATTATAGGTGTGTCTTACAGAGAAAAAATGCCTTATTGGAATCTAAAGTTACAACAATAATTGCATCGCTCTGATAATTTCCTTTAAATCACCCACCCAGTGCATGTGAAATACGTATGTTCCTGCCAACAGTGTATAAGTGTTCCATTTCTCCACATCCCTGCCAACATGTTACATTTGTCATTTTAGTAATAGCCATTCTTATTGGTGTAAGATGGTAACTCACTATGGGTTTAATTTACATTTCTCTGATAATCGGTGATGTTGAGCAGCTTTTCCAGTTTGTTGGCCATTTGTATGTTTTCTTTTGAAAAATGTTTGTTCATTTCCTTTACTCACTTTTTAATGAGGTTCTTTGTTTTGTTGTTCAGTTATTTGGGTTCTTTGCAAATTCTGGAAATCAGTCCCCTGTTGGATGCATGACTTGCAAATATTTATTTTCTCCCATTTTGTATGTTGTCTGTTCACTCTGTTGAAGTCTTACACATAAATTATTTGCCTAGACCAACGTGTGGTTTTCCCTTGATTTTTTTCTAGTATTTCTGTAGTTTCAGTCTTACATGTTAGTCTTTGATTCATCTTGAGCTGATTTTTGTATATAGTAAAAAAATGAGTCCAATTTCATTCTTTTGCATATGGCAATCCAATTTTCCCCACACCATTTACTGAAAAGTGTGTCCTTTCCCCAGTGCATGTTTTTGTTGACTTTGCTAAAGATCAGTTGGATGTAGGTATGTGGCTTTTTTCTGGGTTCTCTATTCTGTTTCATTGATCTGTGTATCTATTTTTATACCATTACCCTGCTATTGTGGTTACTACCGCCTTGTAGTATATTATTAACATCTTAGTGTGGCACATTTGTTACAGTTGATGAGCCAATGATTATACCTTATTATTAACCTAAGGTCATAGTTTACCTAATACTCACTGTTCGTGCTGTATATTCCATAGGTTTTAACAAATATATAATAATATATATCACCTTTACAGTATCATACATAATAGTTTCACTATACAAGAAGTCTCTATGTTCCATCTATGCATCCCACTTTCCCTCTCCCAAGATATTTTTTGACTAAGAAGAAATTTGGATCATTCAAAATATCCACTTGCTTCATATTCCTCAGAACTACTCTGTTACTAAAGTCTATCTATTCTCCCCCTTAAATCTCTCAAATACATGTGATTTTTATGTCCGATGACTACTTAGTTTATTATGTCAGCCTCCTAACTTACCTTTTTCTGACCTCATTTCACTCCCTAAAATCTTTCTCCATATTGTAAGTACAAAATTCTTTGTAAAATAAATTCTGATAACGTCAGTCATAGCTTGTAAATCTCTAGTGTTCTAGTGTTCAGATTAAAGTTCAGCTTTCTTAGCACAGCATCTTCACTTGATTGTAGTCACCTTTCCAGCCTTACCTTTACAGTTATGTGCGTGTTCTGTGATGCCTCAAATGCTAGGGCTTGGTGAATATCTCAAAGTACAGTTACTTCCTTTACTTTGTTAGTCAAGTGTTTGCTTTTTTTTTTTTTTTTTTTTTT
>CAUYNN010028316.1:0-24101 GCA_963574175.1 Chiropotes sagulatus | reverse complement strand
ATTAACCTGGCACAGTGGTGTGTGCCTTTCATCCTAGCTACTCAGAAGACTGAAGTGGGAGGATTGCTTGAGGCCAAGAGGCCAAGGCTATAGTGAGCCCTGATTGCACCACCTGTACTCCAGCATGGGCCATAGAGCAAGATTCTGTCTCCAAAAAGAATAAAATAAAAGACTAGAAGATCTCTCCTATCCTGTTGCACCAACCTATTGCTGACTCCAGCAACATGGTAAACTAAGATAATTGTAATCTTTCTCCAATGACAGAGATAGGCATGCTGGATTAAATATAATAACAATTGAAATGCAGAATTTAGCTTGACTAAAAGTCAGAGAAAGCCCTGGCTATCAGAATTAAACCTAACACTGTGGTGTTCCACGGGTCTATCAGATTGAATCCTGGATTTAGCCCCAGAGGTTAGGGTTTAGTGCCCCCACGATGAAGGAAATCTGTCTTGATTCACTCAAGGTAAACAGAACTAATATTTCTGAAAAGGCCAGAACTTTAGAAGAGCTGCCTCCTTAAGAAAGAGGAGCTAGAAAAACTCCACTGGCCCAGAGAAGGTACAAAAAATATGCAGCAGCCAGGGCAGGGTCTGGGAAAAAAACCCTACAAAGTGTACCTTGAAAAACTGAAGTAATAATCTTTGTCAAGCCAAAGTGTTAAGTACAAGTTTAAATTAGTTAAAATTTGTGACTGAAAGTTTTCTGAAAAGTTTAGAGATTTTATTCCAGTGCAAACTAGGGAGATGCAGCCTTTGGTACAGAATAAAGGTACCTGCTGAGAGAACCAAAAGAGGAGTTGTCTATTGCAGAGAAAGTTCCTGTTCAGGTTCTTAACTCTGGTCCACTTATGCAAATGAAGGTTGCAAATTTGCTTAGTTCTGATTGGTTGATGTTTGCTGGGTTCTGATTGGTTGATGCAAGAGACAGTCTATTGCCTCATGTAGGAACAGACAATTATGAAAGTCCCAATGTTAAATAAACATAGGGTTTGCTGGGAAGCAGAGTGTGTGTGTGACCTCTAGTCAGCAAATGGCTGCTTTGCCTCTATTTGAATTTAGGCCATTCACCACTCAGAATCCATCTTGAAGGATTGGCTCTTTCAGGGTTCACAAGTTGAAAATTAAGTTTCTAGGCCGGGCATGGTGGCTCATGCCTGTAATCCCAGCACTTTGTGAGGGCTGAGGTGGGCCAATCACTTGGGGTCAGTAATCCCAGACCAGCCTGGCCAGCATGGTGAAAGCTCATTTCTACTGAAAATACAGAATTTAGCCAGGCACGGTGGCACATGCCTGTCCCAGCCACTCGGTAGGCTGAGGCAGGAGAATTGCTTGAACCGAGGAGGTGGAGGCTGCAGAGAGCTGAGATCATGCCACTGCACTCCAGCCTGGGCGACAGAGCGAGACTCTGTCTCAAAAATAAATAATAAATGGATAAATAAATAAAGTTTTTCAGGCACAGTAGCAGCATTTCTAGTGTTCAGTAACCACATGGGGCTAGTGGCTTCCATATTGGACAATGCAGATATAGCATGTCTTCATCATCCCTTAAAGTTCTGTTGGATGGCACTGTTCTGAAGTACCTACCAGAAGCAGACGCCACCCCCCACCAAAAAAAAATGCCTCTATAGCCATTCATTTCTATAGCTCAGTTCAAATGGGACTCCCATGCAGAAAACCACCCCTGCTAAAGCAAGGTGAGCTTATTATCAAAAATTACAAACCCAATCACAAAACAGTGTACTGTGAGGGAGAATCAGCAAACAAACAACAGATAGGTTTAGCATGCCAAGAACTTTAGAAATGGCATGTTCAAAAAGTTAAGTGAAATTAGGAATAGTGACATTGTTAAAAGAGACAAGCTGACATGAAGAAAGGCCAAACTGAACTTTCAGAACTCAAAAATATTAAAGTTAAGCTCAATGGAGGGGTTAAATAGAAAGCTAGGGACTGTTAGAGTGAAAATTAGGGAATGGGAATTAGATCTGATGAAATTAGTCAGAATACAGAGTGCTGAACATAGATTAAAGGAGATGGAAAGTGTGAAAGTCAAGTAAAGGATATAAAGCATAGAGTGAAAAGATCAATCCAGAATTCTGTACCCAGCTAATCTATTCAAGAGCAAGAAGAAATAAAGATATTTTTCAAAAAAAGCCTCAAGGAGCTTGTCACCAACGAAACATTGCTGAAGGAATTAATGAAGGATATACTTCGAGCAAAAAATAATTTGAGGCAAGAAAGAAGAAATAGTGCAAAGTGGAATTGATAAATATGGATCACTTTAAGCACCAGGTATAATTAATGACTAATTTGGTGAGCTTATAATAAGGTGCAGCTGAAATACTAAACAACTATGACATGAAACTGGTTGAGGCATGATTAAGTTTAAGGGACTTGAGTTACTAGGTGAGATTAGAGAAGTTGATTAAGATTGTGGTAAGTGTTCATGTTAAAATAGAGAAAGTTCCTGACTTGTCTGAGGATTTAGCAGGCTTTGGACCAAGAGTCTGCCACTGGGGGATATTTTTCTGCTTGGATCCCCTCAGACGGCGTGGCTTGGAGCTCAGGATGATGTACTCAGAGAAAGTAACTGGAAGTGAAAATGACAGGAATGGCCTCAAAGGCACCAATCCTAAGCTTTTTCCATTAGGGTGTTATGCTCCCAATGTCAAGGCCTGTCAGCATATACCCTGACCTGAAGATTGTGCTGTACAAGGAATTAGCTTGAGGCTGATTGAAACACAGTGATCTGAGCTCAAGAAAAAAGTTTTTCAGAGTATCTCAGCGCCTGGTTCATGGTTATGTGAGGAAAACAAGCCTCAGCCCCTGGCACAGGAACACATATGAAACTGTTGCAGTGAGTCGCCTCCTGCTGCCCACTTTGGAATCTGCCCCTCAGTTGGACACCATGTCCCCGCCCTAACTCACCTTCATGACCCTCCCACCCCCGAGTCCCCAGGGTGGTACTCCGCATCCCCACGCTGGGCTGGGGGTGTCTGTTTCTTTCTAACTCCTCATGAAAATGCCTCACTGCTCTCAGCTGTCCCTCCCAGTTGCCAGCTGTTCTTTCTCTGAGTAATTTCACCTATTGAGGGGATGTTTGTATCACGAAAAAAGTAGTGATATAAGCCTTAATTTTTACACCGAGTTTTAAGTTCTGTGCCTATATGTGAAGATCTGATTCACAAGACTATTTTGAGGGTTAAATGAAAAGCACCCACCAGATCCCTGACACTAAGTTCTCAATACATGTTGCTTTCACTTAACAGCAACAACTAAAGCAGCTGCCAGAAGAGTAAACTCAAAGAGCAAATTTCCGAAATAGGAAACTAAGAAAAATAAAACCTGAAAAGGACAAAAAGGAAAAAGATGAAACAAGTATTGACATAATAAACCATAAAAAATGACTAAAAATATATTACCAATCAGTAAATTAATTAAATTTTCTAGATAAAAAGCAACAGTTGTCAAATATTTTTAAAAATCTGTCTCAGCCAGGCATGGTAGCTCATGCCTGTAATCCCAGCACTTTGGGAGGCTGAGGTGGGCAGATCACTTGAGGTCAGGAGTTCAAGACCAGCCTGGCCAACATGCTGAAACCCTGTCTCTACTAAAAATACAAAAATCATCTGAGCATGGTGGCATGCACCTGTAATCCCAGCTACTCAGGAGGCTGAGGCAGGACAATCACCTGAACCAGGGAGGCAGAGGTTGCAGTGAGCCAAGATCATGCCACTCTACTTCAGACTGGGTGACAGAGCAAGACTCTGTCTTAGGGGGGGGAAAAAAAATCTGTATGCTGTTTACAAGAGACAGCCAAAAAATAAGGACACAGAAAAATTGAAAGTTAAGAATAAAAAAGACAAACCAGGCCATGTACTAATCAAAATAAATTTGTTGAAATTATATTAGTCTTAGAAAAAGGATTTCAAGGCAAAAATCTTTACCAGAGAGGTTAGAATGGTAAACTTTGAATATTTTGTCATATTTATAAAGTCTTTACCAGAGATGGTTTATCAAAGATAAAAAGATAAAATTAACAGTTCTACACTAATACACATCTAATAATGTAGCTGTAAAATATATAAATTAAAAGTTAATAGGAATATGGTGAGATTGAGAAATACATGATCAAACTGGATAATTTTAACGTATCCAGCAATGAATGATTGCACTTTTTTTTTTCAAATACATAAAAATTGACCACATAAAGGAAGCCTCAAAAGAGAATTAGTGTAATGTCATGTAGACTGTATTCTCTGGGAAATCAAGGGCAAAAAGATAAACTGTATATTTGGCTATTAAAAGCTAAGTTGAAATGAACAAATTTCTAAAACAGCATTGCTTACCAAAACTGATTCAAGATGGAATAGAACACCAAAATAGTAACATAATTATTAAAGAAATTGAGGCCGAGCGTGGTGGCTCACGCCTGTAATCTCAGCACTTTGGGAGGCCGAGGCAGGCAGACCATGAGGTTGAGAGATCAAGACCATCCTGGCCAACATGGTGAAACCACGTCTCTACTAAAAATACAAAAATTAGCTGGGCGTGGTGGCGCATGCCTGTAGACTCAGCTACTCAGGAAGCTGAGGCAGGAGAATTGCTTGAACCCAGGAGGTGGAGGTTGTAGTGAGCCGAGATTGCACCACTGCACTCCAGCCTGGGCAACAGAGCGAGACTCTGTCTCCAAAAAAAAAAAAAAGCAAGAAAAATTAGCTGGGTGTGGCTCTGCATACCTATAGTCCCAGCTACTCAGGAGGCTGAAGTGGAAGGATCGCCTGAGCCTGGGAGGTGCAGTGATCATACCACTGAACTCCAGCCTGGGTGACAGAATGAGACCCTGTCGGCCGGGCACAGTGGCTCATGCCTGTAATCCCAGCACTTTGGGAGGCCGAGGCGGGTGGATCACTTGAGGTCAGGAGTTCGAGATCAGCCTGGCCAACATGGTGAAACCCCATCTCTATTAAAAATAATAATAATAAAAAAAAGAGACCCTGTCCCCCCCCAAAAAAAATTAAGTTGAGGCCAGGCAGTTGGCTCACACCTGTAATCCCAGCAGTATGGGATCACCTGTGCCTAGGAGTTCAAGACCAGACTGTACAACATGGCAAGACCCCATCTCTATTAATATAAAAATAAAACATAAAAAGTGAAGCTGAGATTTGGACTGGAGCCCTTGGATTCCAGACCCATGGTCTTGCTTACACCAGCAAAGATCTCAGCTGTACAGTGTGAGGGCAACCAACAAACATGTTTTCTTTGGCCTGAACTTTACTTTTGAAGACGTGAAGTGCTGGGTAATTGATTCCATGTAAACATCCGGGAGCTCCTCTTGAAAATAAAATTCCAAAATGTGTCATCCTTTGGCTCAACTTCCCTGACAAAAATCGTCTGGAACCAATAGCTTCTGTCTTTTTGATGAATTGTCAGCTCTCTTCCAGGCCCTCTGCTCAGGCCTCTGGAACCCTGTGCATTCTTCTGGAATTTTGTTTTTCTTTTGGTGGAAAATTTTCCAACTTCCACAGAATAATTAGTATTTATTTTGAACCCCTATTTAGCCATCACTCAGCTTCTACCATCATCAACACTGATTCCAGCGTTGTTTCTCTCTGTATTTTTTTTGGACTAATTTAAACAAATCCCAGATGTCATCTGATTTTCCTATAAAAATTTGAATCCTTTCTTCTGACAGAGAAGAACTCATTTTGTTACATAACTACCATGCTCTGTTACCACACTTAATGACATTAAATCATTCTTTCTGTTTGTTTGTTTGAGACAGGGTCTTACTCTGTCGCCCAGGCTAGTGTTCAGTATTGCAATCATAGGTCGATGCAGCCTGGAACTCCTGGGCTCAAGTAATCCTCCCGCCCCAGCCTCCTGAGTAGCTGAGACCACAGGTGTGTGTCACCATGACTGGGAAATTTTTAAATTTTTTATTATAAAGATGGGGTCTTGCTGTGTCTGTCCAGGAGGGTCTCAAACTCCTTGGCTCAAGCAATCCTCCCATCTCAGCGTGGAAAAGTACGGGATTACAACTGTGAGCTACCATGCCCGGCCAACAATCCTTTTTTTTTTTTTTTTTTTTTAAAGATGGGGTTTCACCATGTTGGCCAGGCTGGTCTTGAACTCCTGACCTCAGGTGATCCACCCACCTCGGCCTCCCAAAGTGCTAGGATTACAGGCGTGAGCCACCGCGCTCAGCAACAATCGTTCTTTAATGTCATCTAATGCCCAGTTCATGTTCAAATATCCCTATCTCACAAATGTCTTTTTCCCTGTGGGTGTTTGAGTTTGGAACTTTTTAAAATTTTTTTGGAGACAGAGTTTTGCTCTGTCACCTAGGCAAGTGGGGCGATCTCAGCTCACTGCAACCTCCACCTTCTGGGTTCAGGCTGTTTTCCTGCCTCAGCCTCCCAAGCAGCTGGGATTACAGTCTCCCACCACTACACCCAGCTAATTGTTTTGTATTTTTAGTAGAGATGCGGTTTCACCATGTAGGCCGGGCTGGTTTTGAACTCCTGACCTCAAGTGATCCACCCGCCTCACCCTCCCAAAGTGCTAGGATTACAGGCGTGAGCCACCGCTCCCACCCCCAAATTTCTTTTATTATTTGTAGAGACGAGGTCTCAACTCAGTTGCCCAGGCTGGAGTACAGTAGCATGATCACAGCTCACTGTAGCCTCGAACACCTGGGCTCAAGACTCAAGCAATCTTCTTGCTTCAGTCTCCTGAGTAGCTGGGATTACACGTGTGCACTGCCACACCCAGCTTGTTTTTATTTTTCATTGTTTTTTGTAGAGATGGGGTCTCACTATGTTGCCCAGGCTGGTCTGGAACCCCTGGGCTCACGTGGTCTTTCTGCCTTGGCCTCCCAAAGTGCTGGGATTACAGGCGTGGGCCACACATCCAGCGATGATCATCTTTATATGAACTATCTAGAATAGGCAAATTTGTAGAGACCAAAAGGAGACTAATGGTTGCTGGGGCTGTGAGGAGGGGAGCATCATGACTGCCTAGTAGGTACAGGGTTTCTTTCTGGGGTGATGAAAATCTTCTAGAACTAGGCTGGGTGTGATGGCTCACACCTGTAATCTTAGCACTTTTGGAGGCCATGGCAGGTGGATCACCTGAGGTCAGGAGTTCAAGACCAGCCTGGCCAACATGGTGAAACCACATCTCTGCTAAAAATACAAAATTAGGGCCAGGCACAGGTGGCTCACGCCTGTAATCCCAGCACTTTGGGAGGCTGAGGCAGGCAGATCACGAGGTCAGGAGTTCAAGACCAGTGTGGCCAAAATAGTGAAACCCTGTCTTTACTAAAAATACCAAAAATTATCTGGGTGTAATGGCGGGCACCTGTAGTCCCAGCTACTTGAGAGGCTGAGGCAGGAGAACCTCTTGAACCTGGGAGTAGGAGGTTGCAGTGAGATGAGTGCCACTGCACTCCAGCCTGGGTGAGACAGTGCGAGACTCCATCTAAAAAAAAAAAAAAGAAAACCCAGGCACAGTGGCTCACGCCTGTAATCCTAGCACTTTTGGAATCCGAGGCGGGCAGATCACAAGGTCAAGAGATCCAGACCATCCTGGCCAACATGGTGAAACCATCTCTACTAAAAATACAAAAATTAGCTGGGCATGGTGGGCACCTATAGTCCCAGCTACTTGGGAGGCTAAGGCAGGAGAATCACTTGAACCCGGGAGGCAGAAGTTGCAGTGAGCCGGGATCCCACCACTGCACTCCAGCCTGGGCAAAAGAGTGAAACTCCGTCTCAAACAAAAAAAAAAGAAAATGTTCCAGAACTAGATAGTGGTGATGGTTGCAGAACACTGTAAATGTGCAAGATGCCACTGCACTGCTGAACTCTGCACTTTAAAATGCTATATTTTACCACAATTTTTTTTTTAAGCAATAGAAGGAAAAGAATTAGCCGAATCGGCAGAGGGAGACGGATGTTCCCTCCTAAAGGATTCTGGGTAGGGGTTGAACCACCCCAGCTCCTCCCAGACCCTTTTCCAAACTCTTTACCTCCCCCAGGCCTGGCTGGACACCCAGGACCGGTGCTTGGGCCACTATGTGAATGGAAAGTGGCTGAAGCCTGAACACAGGAATTCAGTGCCTTGCCAGGATCCCATCACAGGTACGAGATGTCCCCCAGTCATTGGTGGAGGAGAGGGATGTGTTCCTTTAGCCCTACCCACCAACACCCATTCCCCTTGCCCAGAGCCCTGAGGGCAGGGAGCAGCTGCTGTGGGGAGAGGGGCGATGGTGTCTGGTTCCTTCTGATACCAGTCACCCTAATTACGGTTCCGGGTCTCTGGAGGCTTTGTGAAGCTGCTGTCTGGGAAAATCCCTTCCTTACTCTGGAAGTGACCGTAGCTGTGACCCAGCAGAGAATGGGGACCAGCTTTACAGCCTTGGGGTGACCCCAGGCTTCGAAAATCTCAACCCCCTCCGGATGTGACATGGGCTCCCCGCATCTCTCCTCACATCTGAGTCCCTCCACTTTTCTTCCCAGGAGAGAACTTGGCTAGTTGCCTGCAAGCACAGGCCGACGATGTAGCCACAGCCGTGGAGGCGGCCAGGATGGCATTTAAGAGCTGGAGTGCGCAGCCTGGAGTCGTCCGGGGCCAGCACCTGACCAGGTGATGCAGCTGAGATGTGCACCCCGGGAGGCGGGGACCCCCAGCATCCGCTCGAGACCATGGGAACAAAGGCTATTTCCCAAGATCCCACTGAATTAATTTGCAGCTAAGGCTCAGATTCCCAGTATGTGCTGGAGGCGAGAGTGGCCAAAACCTGCATCTGTTTTCCACTATTCACTGGGACTAGAAGCCACAAAGCTTCTATTTCCCAGGACATTCTTGGAGCATGTTGAGGCTCCCTTTCTCAGCAGTTCTCTGGGGCTGCTGAATTTCCTAGCTGCTTTGGGGGCAGCTAGAGACAAAAATTCCATTTCCCAAAATACAATTGAGATTAGAAGGTAAGACTCAGGCTGGGTGCAGGGGCTCACGCCTGTAATTCCAGCACTTGGGGAGGCCAAGGCGAGTGGATCACCTGAGGTCAGGAGGTCGAGACCAGCCTGGCCAACATGACAAAACCCCATCTCTACCAAAAATACAAAAAGTAGCTGGGTGTAGTGGTTCATGCCTATAATCCCAGCTACTCCGGTGGCTGAGGAAACAGAATCACTTGAGCCTGGGGGGTGGAGTTTGCAGTGAGCTGAGATCAAGCTCTATAGGAGCAGCCCAGGAGCCTTTGAGGCTGAGGGCCATTGGAAAATGAGCAACTTCTTGCCTTCTCCACAGGCTGGCCAAGGTGATCCAGAAACACCAGCGGCTGCTGTGGACCCTGGAATCCCTGGTGACTGGGAGAGTGGTTCGAGAGGTTCGAGACGGGGACATCCAGCTCGCCCAGCAGCTGCTCCACTACCATGCAATCCAGGCATCCAGCCAGGAGGAGGCACTGGCAGGCTGGGAGCCCATGGGTAAGACCCTGGAGACCCAGCCCCTAGCCCTCTCTTCCCACATGACCCAGCAGTACCAGCTCCAGAGCCCTCATTCTTCTTCTTTGAGACTGTTTCGCTCTTGTCACCCAGGCTGGAGTGCAGTGGCACGATCTTGGCTCACTGCAACCTCTACCTCCCTAGTTCAAGCGATTCTCCTGCCTCAACTCCTGAGTAGCTGGGATTACAGGCACGCCCCATCATGTCTTGCTAATTTTTGTATTTTTAGTAGAGATGGGGTTTCACCATGTTGGTTAGGCTGGTCTCGAACTCCTGACCTTGTCATCCGCCTGCCTCGGCCTCCCAAAGTACTGAGATTACAGGCGTGAGCTGCTGTGCCCGGCCCCCTCATTGTTTTTCTTTTGTTTTTGTTTTTCTTTTTCAGACAGTGTCTTACTCTGTCACCCTGGCCGGAGTGCAGTGGTGCAATTATATAGCTCACTAATGCTTCGACCTTCTGGGCTTGAGATCCTCCCACTTCAGCCTCCCAAGTAACTGGGACTACAACCATCCACCAGAATGCCTGACTATTTTTTTTTTTTTTAATGTTTTGTAGCGATGGGGTCTCACCACATGACCCAGGCTCGTCTTGAACTCCCAGCCTCAAGGAATTCTCTCGGCTTATTTTTTTTTTTCTTGTAGGAGTGATTGGCCTCATCCTGCCACCCACGTTCTCCTTCCTTGAGATGATGTGGAGGATTTGCCCGGCCCTGGCTGTGGGTAAATGATGGGCTGGGGGGTCCTGACTCTTGGATCTGAGAAAGGAGGAGATGGTGGAGCCCAAACTCCAGAGTCTGAGAGATAAAGGGGCTGGGGGCCTGGACTCCCGGATCTGAGGGAGGAGGGGCTGGGGGCCTGGACTCCCGGGTCTGAGGGAGGAGGGGCTGGAGTCTGGACTTCTGGGTCTTTGAGCTGCTCCACTTCCCCAGGCTGCACAGTAGTGGCCCTTGTGCCCCCGGCCTCCCCGACGCCCCTCCTCCTGGCCCAGCTGGCAGGGGAGCTGGGCTCATTCCCAGGAATCCTGAATGTCATCAGTGGCCCTGCCTCCCTGGGGCCCATCCTGGCCTCCCAGCCTGCAATCCAGAAGGTGGCCTTCTGTGGAGCCCTGGAGGTATCTTCAGGATGGGGGTTGGGGTGGAACATGGCTGGGGGCTGCAAGGCTCCTCCTGCAGCTGAATTAGGCGGGATCCCTAGGAAGGACGTGTCTTTCGTCGGAGCCTGGCGGGCGAGTGCGTGGAGCTGGGCCTGGCGCTGGGGATGGAGTCGCTGCTGCTGCTGACGGACACAGCGGACATGGACTCAGCTGTGGAGGGTGTGGTGGATGCCGCCTGGTCAGACCGTGGGCCGGTGAGACCGTGCGCTCCTGTCCCTGCATACCCTGGAGACAGTCTGCGCCTGTCTCCAGTCCTTGGGGCCCTGAGTCTCCGTTCATTTTATTTGTCTTGTTTGTTTTTATTTGGTTTTATTTTTCTGTTTTGTATCTCTGTTCATTTTATTTCATTTTATCATTTTGTTGAGATGGAGTTTTGCGTTAGCTGGGCACGGTAGCTCAGGCCTGTAATCCCAGCACTTTGGGAGGCCAAAGCGGGTGGATCACCTAAGGTTAGGAGCTCGAGACCAGCCTGACCAACATGGTGAAACTGTGTCTCTTAAAAAAAAAAAAAAAAAAAAAAAGATAGAGTTTCACTCTTGTTGTCCAGGCTGGAGTGCAGTGGCACAGTCTCGGCTCACCACAACCTCCACCTCCCGGGTTCAAGCGATTCTCCTGCCTCAACCTCCCGAGTAGCTGGGATTACAGGGGCCCACCACCACGCCCAGCTAATTTTGTGTATTTTTAGTAGAGACAGGGTTTCACCATGTTGGCCAGGTGGGTTTTGAACTCCTGACCTCAGGTGATCCGCCCACCTCGGCTGAGATTGCAGGCGTGGGCCACTGCGCCCAGCCTCTCTGCCTCTCTGTTCTTTAGGTCTCTATTGATTTTTTTTTTTTTTTTTTTTTGAGACAGAGTCTCACTCTGTCACCCAGGCCGGAGTTCAGTGGTGTGATCTCAGCTCACTGCAAACTCCACCTCCCAGGTTCAAGTGATTCTCCTGCCTCAACCTCCCAAGTAGCTGGGACTATAGGCATGTGCCACCATGCCCAGCTAATTTTTGTATTTTTAGTAGAAACAAGGTTTCAACATGTTGGCCAGGATGGTCTCGATCTCTTGACCTCATGATCTGCCCGCCTTGGCCTCCCAAACTGCTGGGATTACAGGCATGAGCCACCTTGCCTGGCCTCTCTGTTCTTTGGGACTGTTGATTTCTCTGAGTGTCTGTGTCCCTCGTTTTCCAGCCTCTGTCTTCATTCTTCAGATCACCAACTTGCTGTGATTCCACCTCAGCCCTCCCCCCGCAGTGGCCCTGAGTCAGCACCTGATGCCCCTTTTCCTCACAGGGCGGCCTCAGGCTCCTCATCCAGGAGTCTGTGTGGGATGAAGTCATGAGGCGGCTGCAGGAGCGGATGGGGCGGCTTCGGAGTGGCCGAGCGCTGGATGGGGCCATGGACATGGGGACGCGGGGGGCTACGGCATGTGACCTGGCCCAGCGCTTTGTGCATGAGGCCCAGAGCCAGGGTGCACAGGTGAGGCAATGGCAGAGACTTTAGGGTGTCAGGGGAGGAGCGGCCTGCAGACCCAGCTCCTGGGTCTGAGGGAGGAGGGGTTGGTGGCCTGGACTCCTGGGTCTGAGGGAGGAGGGCTGGGGATCTAGTATCCTGGGTCTGAGGGAGGAAGGGCTGGTGGCCTGGACTCCTGGATCTGAGGGAGGAGGGGCTGGTCTTGGACTCCTGTGTCTGAGGGAGGAGGGGCTGGTCCTGGACTCCTGGGTGTGAGGGAGGAGGGGCTGGGGCCTGGACTCCTGGGTCTGAGGGAGGAGGGGCTGGTCCTGGACTCCTGGGTGTCAGCAGGAAGGGACTGGAGGTCGACTTCTAGATCATTTCTCTCCCTAGGTGTTCCAGGCTGGCGATGTGCCCCCAAAAAGGCCCTTCTATCCCCCAACCTTGGTCTCCAACCTGCCCCCAGCCTCCCCTTGTGCCCAGGCAGAGGTGAGTCTCTTAGGGCTGCAGAGCGCCTACCCACGCCAGCCAAGGGCAGCAGCTCCATGCCTGCGGAAGCCCCTGAGGTGACCACGTGCCCAGGGCCTGGGGCTGCTGCCTGCTCTCGGCTCCTCCCCGGTGGGTAGGCGCTGGAGGGCGGGGCCGGCCAGGCTGCCTGAGCTCCAGGTCACTGCTTACAGGTGCCGTGGCCTGTGGTCGTGGCCTCCCCCTTCCGCACAGCCAAGGAGGCACTGGCGGTGGCCAATGGGACGCCCCGCGGGGGCAGCGCCAGCGTGTGGAGCGAGAGGCTGGGGCAGGCGCTGGAGCTGGGCTACGGGTCAGTCTGCGTGGCCCGGGCGCTCACTCCTCCTCTCTGTCTTCACAGCTTCATCTCCCTTCTCCCTGGGTCTCCCTGCGCCTTTAACTCATCCCTCCCTGGCCTGCCACTGTCTGCCTTCCTCTGTCGGATATCTTCATCTTCCCCACAGGCTCTGGATGGGCACCGTCTGGATCAACGCCCATGGCCTCAGAGACCCTTCGGTGCCCACAGGTGGCTGCAAGGAGAGTGGGTGTTCCTGGCACGGGGGCCCCGATGTGAGCACACCCCCTCCTCGTCACCCACCCCACATGCCCTTGACACTTACATCTGGCCTCGCATGCCCCTTGCGTCCTCTTGACACTGTCCCTCTCACAGGGGCTGTATGAGTATCTGCGGCCCTCAGGGACCCCCACTCGGGTGTCCTGCCTCTCCAAGAACCTGAACTATGACACCTTTGGCCTCGCTGTTCCCTCAACCCTGCCGGCTGGGCCTGAAATCGGGCCCAGGTAAGTTGTTGGCGGCTGGTGGTGTGAACGGGGAGAGGGGAATGAATGCTCGCTTCCCCATGGACTGGAGGGCTGGTGCAAGGTCTGTCCAAGCCATCTCATGGTCCTGCTGAGTACTACACTGTGGCCTCACGCTTATCCCCAGGCCGGGTGAGACTCTCAGCTCTGCCCCATGAATGTCTGTGCTCTCCCAGAAACTCATGGGTCTAGGAGCTTGGGATCCCCAGAGGGGTCCCCAGAGGCTCATGGAAGCAGAAGCTTGGGGTCCCCCAGAGGCTCACGGGAGCAGAAGCTTGGGTTCCCTAGAGTCTCATGGGAGCAGGAGTTTAGGGTCTACCAGAAGCTCATAGGAGCAGGAGCTTAGAGTGACCCAGAGGCTCATGGGAGCAGAAGCTTCAGGTCCTCCAGGGGCTTATGGGAACAGGAATTTGGAGTGCCCCTCAGGCTCATGGGAGCAGTTTTTAGAGTCTTCCAGAGGCTTATGAGAGCAGGAGTTTAGGGCATCCAGAGGCTCATGGGAATAGGAGTTTGCGGTCCCCCAGAGGATCATGGGAGCAGAAACTTTGGTTCCTCCAGAGGCTCATAGGAGCAGGAATTTGGGGTTCCCCAGAGGCTCATGGTAGCAGTTTAGGGTCCTCCAGAAGCTCATGGGAAAAGGAGTTTAGGTCCCCCAGTGAATCACGGGAGCAGGAGTTTAGGGTCCCCCAGAGGCTCATGGGAACAGGGATTTGGGATGCCCCAGAGGCTCACGGGAACCAAGGTTGTCTTCCCAGTGGGGCAGAGCATAACACCTGAGCAGATCCAGGCCCCAGGCCTCCTCCTCATGCTGCACTGTACTCCAGCCCAGCACCCCCCTATGGGCTCTTCGTGGGGGGCCGTTTCCAGGCTTCTGGGGCCCGAAGCTCCAGGCCCATCCAGGATTCGTCCGGCAACCTCCATGGCTATGTGGCTGAAGGCGGAGCCAAGGACATCCGAGGTGCTGTGGAGGCTGCTCACCAGGCTGCCCCTGGGTAAGATGGGTCACACAGGAAAGCCCAGGGGTCATGGCATGGCAGAGAGGGGAGTCTGGGGCCCCCAAGAGTTGATGGACTGGGAGGCTGGGCCCCCAGGGTAGGGGCTCTGGACAGAGGTGGGTGTTGGGAGAGCCAAGACCAGGATGCCGAACCCCAGTGTGCACTGTCTGCCCACAGCTGGGCGGGCCAGTCCCCAGGGGCCCGGGCGGGCCTGCTGTGGGCCCTGGCGGCCGCTCTGGAGAGCCGGAAGTCAACCCTGGCCTCCAGGCTGGAGAGGCAGGGAGTGGAGCTCAAGGCTGCCGAGGCGGAGGTGGAGCTGAGCACGAGGCGACTTCGGGCATGGGGGGCCCGGGCCCAGTCCCAAGGCCACACTCTGCAGGTGAAGGGTCTGTGGGTGGCCACAAGAGCCGGGCAGGCAGGGTGGGGCTCAGAACAGAGGCTATGAGATGAGCCAGGCTTGGGATTCTGGCCCAGCCCCATGGCCTTCCACGGGAGGATCATCAGCAAGTGGCTTCACCTTTCTGTACCTCAGTTTCCTCTTCTGTGTAGTGAGTGGGCACAGAGCCCACCTGATAGAGTAGTGTTCACCAGATGATGGTTAGTGATGCATTCCTGGACCATAAAATCAAGTTCGTGGGCTGTGATAGGCGGTTCTTGCATTGCTATAAGGAAACACCTGGGCTGGGCGTGGTGGCTCACGCCTGTAATCCCAGCACTTTGGGAGGCCGAGGCGGGCAGATCACTTGGGGCCAGGAGTTCAAGTCCAGCCTGGCCAACATGGTGAGATCCAATCTCTACTAAAAATACAAACATTCACTGGACATGGTGGCGTGTACCTGTAATCCCAGCTACTTGGGAGGCTGAGCACTTGAACCTAGGAGTCGGAGGTTGCAGTGAGCCGAGATTGCGCCACTGCACTCCAGCCTGGGTGACAGAGCAAGGCCCTGTGTCAAAAAAAGAAACACCTGGCCAGGCATGGTGGCTCACACCTGTAATCCCAGCACTTTGGGAGGCAAAAGTGGGTGGATCGCTTGAGGCCAGGAGTTTGAAACCGGCCTGGGCAACACACTGAAAGCCTGTCTCTACAAAAAATAGAAAAATTAGCTGGGTGTGTTGGCACCAGCCTCCCTCTGTCGCCCAGCTGGAGTGCAGAGCCATGATCATGACTCTGCAGCCTCAACCTCCCAGCTCCAAGAGAGCCTCCCACCCTCAGCCTCCTGAGTATCTGGGATCACAAGTACACACCAGCACAGATGACTGGGTTTTGTTGTATTTTTGTAGAGACAAGACTCTCGCCATGTTGCCCAGGCTGATCTAGATCTCCTGTCTTCAGTGATCCGCCTGTCTTGACCTCCCAAAGTGCTGGGATTATAGGCGTGAGTCTCAGATTACATTTCAACATGAGATTTGGGTGGGATATCCGAACTATATCATGGGCCAAAACATATTCCTTTCTTTCTTTTTTTTTTTTAATTTTACTTTAAGTTCTGCTGAACATGCAGGTTTGTTACTTAGGTATATGTGTGCCATGGTGGTTTGCTGCACCATATTTCTTTTCCTTTTTTTTTTTTTTGAGACAGAGTCTCGCTCTATTGCCAGGCTGGAGTGCAGTGGCGCAATCTCGGCTCACCACAACCTCTGCCTCCTGGGTTCAAACGATTCTCCGACCTCAGCCTCTCGAGTAGCTGGGACTACAGGCAACCACCACCACGCCTGGATAATTTTTTGTATTTTTAGTAGAGACAGGGTTTCACTATGTTAGCCAGGCTGGTCTCGAACTCCAGACCTCAAGTGATCTGCCCACCTTGGCTTCCCAAAGTGTTGGCATTACAGGCGTGAGCCACCACACCTGGCCAGTTTGGCCCTTTTTCTGGGGGATATGATAGGATGTTCCTTGGACCTTTGCTTAGCAGGAAATGATGGAGATATTGCTACAGTTGGACCTTTGACTGGCAGGGTATGATAAAAAAAAGGCAGGTAGCCAGGCGTAGTGGCTTAAGCCTATAATCCCAGCACTTTAGGAGGCTGAGGTGGGTGGATCACTTGAGGTCAGGAGCTCACAACCAGCCTGGCCAACTTAGTGAGATCCCATCTCTACTAAAGACACAAAAATTAGCCAGGTGTGATAATGCACACCTGTAATCCCAGCTACTGGGAAGCTGAGGCAGGAGAATCGCTTGAACCTGGGAGGTCGAGGTTGCAATTAGCTGAGATCATGCTACTTGCACTCCAGCCTGGGCGACACAGTAGGAATCCATCTCAAAAAAAAAAAAAAAGAGGCCGGGCATGGCAGCTCGTGCCCATAATCTCAGCACTTTGGGAGGCCAAGGCAGGTGGATCACAAGTTCAGGAGTTTGAGACCAGCCTGGGGAACACAGTGAAACCCTGTCTCTACTAAAATAAAAAAATTACCTAGGCATGGTGGCAGGTGTCTGTAATCCCAGCTACTCGGGAGGCTGAGACAGGAGAATTGCTTGAACCCTGGAGGCGGAGGTTGCAGTGAGCCGAGATTGCGCCATTGCACTCCAGCCTGGGCAACAGCGTGAGACTCCGTCTCTAAGAAAAAGAAAAGAAAAAGAAATATAGTCAGATGGTTGGTCAGGACGTTTCTCACAGCCTGAGCCCCTGTGGAATGTTTCACTTTGACCAGGGTCTGGGAAATGGCTGGGGGCTTACACAGTGGTGCAGTTTGGACTAACACCAAGTGTTGGCGAGGATGTGGGAGAAGGCGATCTCTCATTCACTGCTGGGCGGGCTCCCCTGCCCCATACTTGACCCGCCTGTCCCTGCAGGTATCGGGGCTGAGAGGCCCTGTGCTGCGCCTGCGGGAGCCGCTGGGTGTGCTGGCTGTGGTGTGTCCGGACGAGTGTCCCCTGCTTGGCTTCGTGTCCCTGCTCGCTCCCGCCCTAGCCTTCGGCAACACTACGGTCATGGTGCCCAGCGCAGCCTGTCCCCTGCTGGCCCTGGAGGTCTGCCAGGTATAGTCCCCTGCCTTCCTGCCTGCTTCTGCTCCCTGTAGCCTCTGGGTGACAGACAAAAGAGCATGGCTCTTACCACCCTCCGTGATAACCGTGATGCCCCCACCCCAGCATCCAAGCCCTCACTCCTCGGGGACCCAGTGCCCATTCTTAATCGCAGGCCTGGGGCCTTCTCGTCCACGACCCCCATCCCACTGGATGCCCTCTAAGCCTTGCCCCGTCCCTGTGGCCCTCCCAACCCTCCCACTCTCTCCATCCCCCAGGACATGGCCACCCTGTTCCCAGCGGGCCTGGCCAACGTGGTGACAGGAGACCGGGACCATCTGACCCGCTGCCTGGCCTTGCATCAGGACGTCCAGGCCCTGTGGTATTTCGGATCCGCCCAGGTGCTCTTTGTTCTGTTTTGCCATCTTCAGCATCTCACACTTCCAACAGGCTCCTCCTTTTCTGGAAACACAGCCCCGCCCTCTTAGAACTCCTGTTGCTAAGGGGAGAAACTCCTTGACAACAAGGTTCTGAGGCCCCACCCTTAAGATGCCAGTTACTAAGGAAGAGGCGGTCCTTAGCAACAAGGGCCTGAGAGCTGCCCAGCCCCAAGACCTCATCTCAGTGGATAGCTGATGCTAAGGATCACAGCCTAGATTTGGAGGCCCACGGTCTACCCTTTTTTTTTTTATTTTTTAAATTTTTGAGACAGAGCCTCACCTTGTCACACAGGCTAGAGTACAGTGGCAAAGTCATACCTTACTTCAGCCTCAACCTCCCAGGCTCAAGCCACCATCCCACCTCAGCTTCCTGAGTAGCTGGGACCACCAGCGTGCACCAGTATGCCCAGCCAAATTTTTTATTTTGTAGAGACAGGGGTTTCTCCGGGTTGTCCAGGCTGATCTCGAACTCCTGGACTCAAGTGATCTGCCTACCTTGGCATCCCAAAGTGCTGGGATTACAGGTGTGAGCCAGCACAACTGGCTGAGTCCACTCTTTATTTATTTATTTATTTAGACAGAATCTCACTCTGTCGCCAAGGCTGGAGTGCAGTGGCGTGATCTCAGCTCACTGCAACATCTGCCTCCCAATTTCAAGTGATTCTCCTGCCTCTCGAGTAGCTGAGACCACAGGCATGCGCCACCACGCCCAGCTAATCGTTGGGTTTTTTGTTTTTTTTTTGTTTTTTAAGTAGAGACGGGATTTCGCCATATTGGCCAGGCTGGTCTCAAACTCCTGACCTTGAGAAATCTGCCTGCCTCAGCCTCCCAAAATGTTGAGATTACAGTCGTGAGCCACTGTGCCCAGCCAATTTTTACTTTTTTCTTTTTTTTGAGACAGAGTCTCATTCTATAGTCCAGGCTGGAGTGCAGAGGCGCAATCTCAGTTCACTGCAACCTCTGCCTCCCAGGTCTTGGTTCAAGCAGTTCTCCTGCCTCAGCCTCCCGAGTAGCTGGGATTACAGGCGCGCATCACGCGCCTCTACTGTAATTTTGTATTGTAGTAGAGATGGGGTTTCACCATGTTGGCCAGGCTGGTCTTGAACTCCTGACCTGATGATCTGCCCACCTCAGCCTCCCAAAGTGCTGGGATTATACGCGTGAGCCACCATACCCAGCCACAATTTTTACTTTTTAAATAGAGACCAGGTGTCGCTATGTTGTCCAGGCTGGTCTTGAATTCCTGAGCTCAAGTGATTCTCCTGCCTCAGCCTCCCCAAGTGCTGGGATTACAGCAGTGAACCACCGCGCCCCACCGTCCACTCTCTTAAACCTCCTGTTGCTAACAGATGTGAACTTGTTCACAAGAGCCGGGGCCCCATTACTTTGAACTTGGGCTGTTAGAGAGGAAATTCCCTGAGCACTAGGTCAAATGCTTTTCCCTCCCCTCTGGAAGTTTTGCTTGGGAGGAGCAGAGCATTGTAGCTACAGAGCGTGGGTCCAGCCTGAAGGCCCTTTCAGTAACAGTCCTCATCGCAGAGGCAGCAGGTGATTAGCAACAAGCCCATAGAAGTGCTGACCACCCTCTCTCCTGACCTCAGGGCTCCCAGTTTGTGGAGTGGGCCTCGGCAGGAAACCTCAAGCCGGTGTGGGTGAGCAGGGGCTGCCCACGGGCCTGGGACCAGGAGGCCGAGGGGGCAGGCCCGGAGCTGGGGCTGCGAGCAGCGCGGACCAAGGCCCTGTGGCTGCCCATGGGGGACTGATGCCTGAGTGCCACCTGCTGTATTTTGGACGTCCTGGACCAAGGGGAGATGGATCCCCACAGACCCCTGGGACTTCCCCCTTCTGGTTCCTGTGTCTTCCAATAAACTCTCCGACCAACCCTAGCTGTGTTTCTGCGGGAAGAAAGGGAGTAGTGGCCAGGTAGGTGGCATATGCCTGTAATCCCAGCACTTTGGGAGGTGGAGGTGGGCAGATCACCTGAGGTCGGGAGTTTGAGACCAGCCTGACCAACATGGAGAAACCCTGTGTCTACTAAAAATACAAAAAATTAGCCGGGCGTGGTGGTGGGCGCTTGTAATCCCAACTACTCAGGAGGCTGAGGCAGGAGAATCACTTGAACCCAGGAGGCGGAGGTTGCAGTGAGCCGAGATCACACCACTGCACTCCAGCCTGGGTGACAGAGTGAGACTCTGTGGGGGAAAAAAAAAAAAGGAAGTAGCAACTTCTGGCAGATTTGAGGCCTTTTTTTTTTTTTTTGAGATAGAGTCTGGCTCTGTCACCCAGGCTGGAGCGCAGTGGCGCAATCTTGGCTCATAGCAGCCTCAGGCTCTGGGGCTCAAGGGATCCTCATGCTTCAGTCTCACATGTAGCTGGGGCCACAGACATGCACCACCACACCTGGCTTGAGACCGTTTTAGTTCTGAGGTTGAGCAGCTCAAGAGCTGGCTCCAGCACCATGCTGTGTTTGTGAAACAGACAAGGGGACTCTGCGGGCCCCGGACAGGGCCTTAGGATTCTCATTTCTTCTTGTCTTCTCCATTCGGCAGCTCTTGCTCTCTACTTTTCTCTGCCTTTTCATTGCCTCAGGCTCCGTATGCAGTAAAGGAACTCTCCGGAATAAAACCAGAGCCTTCCTATGTGACTTTTGTCAATTTCCATGGTATAAATGCTCCCACTGTGCCGGCTTTCAAGGTACAGGTGATTGAACAAATGGCTGACAGAATGCTGAAATGTTAACAGGTCAGCTCCCTGTTAACAGAGAGTCGCTTCAGTGCACCACTGCCTTAGGATTCTGGTTGTGGGTTTTTTGTTTGTTTGTTTCGAGACAGTCTCACTCTGTCACCCAGGCTGGAGTGCAGTGGCGCAATCTTGGCTCACTGCAACCTCCAGCTCCCGGGTTCACACGATTCTCTTGCCTCAGCCTCCCAAGTAGTTTCATCATGTTGGCCATGCTGGTGGGCGACAGAACAAGACTCTGTCTCAAAAAAGAAAAGGAGTCTTCGGGAAGGCTGCAGAGATTCCTTAGAGGAGACGGGGCCATAGGGCAGGACACACACTGGGGGCCTCAGGACTGGGTCAGGAAGGGCTAGAGCAGCTCCTTTGTCCGTGGCTACATGAGCTGTTGGGGCTTGTGTCTCTACCTCTCTGCTTCATTTAAATCTTTCTAGCCAGATGATCCCAGGAGAACTTGTTTATTTATTTTTATTTAATTTTTTTGTAGAGATGAGGTCTCATTATCTTGTCCGGCTGATCTCACACTCCTGGCCTCAAGCAGTCCCCCCACTTTGGCATCCCAAAGTGCTGGGATCAGCCAATGTGCCTGGCTACCAAGGAGAGTTTCTTTCTTTTTTTTTTTTGACATGGAATCTCACTCTGTCACCCAGGCTGGAGTGCAGTGGCGTGATCTCGACTTACTGCAACCTCTGCTTCCCAGGTTCCAGTGATTCTTCTGCTTCAGCCTCCCAAGTAGCTGGGACTACAGGCACACACCACCACGCCCGGCTAATTTTTTTTTTTTTTTTTTTTTTTTTTGAGACAGGGTTTCACTCTTGTTGCCCAAGCTGGAGTGCAGCAGCGCAAACTCAGCTCACTGCAACCTCTGCCTCTTTTTTTTTTTTAAAGACAGAGTCTTGCTCTGTCGCCCAGGCTGGAGTGCAGTGGCGTGATCTCAACTCACTGCAACATCCACCTCCTGGGTTCAAGAAATTCTCCTGTCTCAGCCTCCCAAGCAGCTGGGATTACAGGTGCCTGTCACCACGCCTGGCTAATTTTTTTGTATTTTTAGTAGAGATGGGGTTTCACCCTGTTGGCCATTGTTATATGTAAATTTTTGGTGCCACGAAAGAAGTAGCACTTGAATATAAATTTCCTCAGCAAGGCAGTTTACTTCTATAGAAGGGTGCAGCTCACAGATGGAACAATGGCGAGCACACAGCTGGACAAGGGAGAGGAAGGGGTCTTTATTCCTGATGGAGGTCGTCCCTACTGCTGTGTCCTGCCCCTATTGGCTAGGGCTAGACCGCACAGTCTAGGCTAATTCCGATTGGCTATTTTAAAGAGAGCAGGGATAGGAGCCGGAGTGGTGGGGTGGGTAGTTTGGTGGGAAGGACAGCTACGAGACAGGTCAGAGCAGGTAACCAGGGGTCAAAGCAGGTGACCGGAGCAGGTGACTGGGATGAGTCAGGACAGAACAGGGGACCTGGGGAACAGATGTGAACTACTGCTTAGAACTGGTGGAAAAGGTTGTTTATGAAACTGCAAGGAAGTTAAACTTTAAAATGGAGAATTGAAGAATAAGAGAGCTGAACATACTGACACACTGATTCTCTGAAGAGAAACCTGAGGTTCACTATATCTAGCAATCCCCCAATCTTGAAGTTTTACAGTTTTTCTTATTTTTTTCTCTTCAAACTTCCTTAACATGTCTTGGCTTCGTTGTCCTGCTATCCCGTTAATAGCATCCCCGGTATAATTAATAAACCACTGCTGATCATAAGAGATGTAATTTATTTAATTTACATTTTTGTTAATTGTCACCTACAAAAATACTGACTTAAATCCTGCTGCCGTTTGATCTCAGGCTTTACATTTATTTGGTAACTCCAGTCATGTTTATATAAACATGGGGGTTAAAGGGCCCATGTGAGGCATTTCTTTTTTTACAATTGTTTCTTTCTTTTTTTTTTTTTTTGAGACAGAGTCTTGCTCTGTTGCCCAGGCTGAAGTGCAGTGGCACGATCTCCACTCACTGCAACCTCCACTTCCTGGGTTCAAGCGATTGTCCTGCCTCAGCCTCCCGAGTAGCTGGGATTACAGGGGCCCACCACCACACCCAGCTAGTTTTTGTATTTTTGTTAGAGAGGAGGTTTTACCACGTTGGTCAGGCTGATCTCAAACTCCTGACCTGGTGATCCACCTGCCTCGGCCTCCCAAAGTGTTGGGATTACGGGTGTGAGCCACTGTAGTCCCAGCAACTCGGGAGGCCAAGGCAGGAGAATCGCTTGAACCTGGGAGGCACAGGCTGCAGTGAGCCGAGATTGTGCCACTGAACTCCAGCCTGGAAACGGAGTCTAAAAAAAAAAAAAAGAAAAAAAAAAAAGAAAAGAAAACGCCTGGTTTAACTGCATCCTGTTAAATCTTCAAGGAATGCCAGCTTTTCCACCTGCCGTGAAAGGCATGAGGTGAAGTTATCAATGGGGGCTAGAGGTGGATGGCCCTCAGGGGCTGACCCGCAGGGCTCTTAACCTCAGGGAACAACAGTGCTCCCCCACCTCCTGCACCTGCTTCTCCCTCTCTTAAGTTCTCCACTAACCAAAACTTCTCTCTTTTTTTTTTTTGTGGAGTCGGGGGACAGAGTCTTGCTTTATCACCCAGGCTGGACTGCAGTGGCAGGATCTCGGCTCACTGCAACCTCCGCCTCCTAGGTTCAAGCTATTCTCCTGCCTCAGCCTCCCAAGTAGCTGGGATTACAGGCAGGCAACACCATACCCGGCTAATTTTTATATTTTTTTAAGTAGAGACGGGGTTTCACCATGTTGGCTAGGCTGGTCTCAAACTCCTGACCTTGTGATTCACCTGCCTCAGCCTCCCAAACTGCTGGGATTACAAGAGTCTTGCATGACTCATCGCCCCAGGCTGTGGGTTCTGGAAGAGAGCTACCATACAGCTCATGCCCAGTCCGTCCGTGAGAGGCCCACCCAAGTGGAAAGGGGACAGTCTGGGTCTCTGGCCTGCCTGTCACAACAGTTGTTCTTGTTAAGCGTGTCAACAGAATAATCCATTCCAGCCAAGCATTTGCATCCTGACAGCCTGTTTCCATTGCTATAGTTTGTTTTAAATCTTTAACCACTACAACAGCTACTTTGGTTTTATTATCATTGGGTAGCTATCAAGAGAGGGTTTGGGGCCGGGCGCAGTGGCTCACGCCTGTAATCCCAGCACTTTGGGAGGCCGAGGCAGGCGGATCACGAGGTCAGGAGATTGAGAACAGCCTGGCCAACATGGTGAAACCCCGTCTCTACTGAAAAAAAAAAATACAAAAATTAGCTGGGCATGGTGGTGCACACCTGTAATCCCAGCTATTTGGGAGGCTGAGGCAGGAGAATGGCTTGAACCCAGGAGGCAGAGGTTGCAGTGAGCCTAGAGTGCACCATTGCACTCCAGCCTGGGCGACAGAGCGAGACTCCGTCTCAGAAAAAAAAAAGAGAAGGGTGCTCAGGCTGGTAATGAGTGGACTCTTGGGACCATTCCTAAGAAGCAAGGTTATGAGGAGGGG